>JAJEOU010002838.1:0-25053 GCA_021534815.1 Acrocephalus arundinaceus
TGGAACCTCAGGGCCTGAGAGGAAATTGCACAAACCATTCCAGGAGTCAAAGTCAGAAGAAAACCCAAAGTCTCTTGAGGCATTATTGGGTCCCACTATGGTCAATCCCCAACACAGGCTCCTCATGAGGTCTGTAGAGAAGAGAACTGAAAGCCAGGATTGCACAAAAACCTCTCAGAGACTCAGGGTGGGATGGAAAATCCAAAGGAAAATCCAAAGTATCTGAAAAATCTTGAGTATCTCAAAGATTACTGAGACCAACTTTGTGTCAGTGCAAAGCTATCAAGGGACTCATTAAAGCAGATAATTGGAGGCCAGGATTGCACAGAAACTTTTCAGAGACTTCAGTGAAAAAAAGGAGTACTTAAACAAACCTGAGTACGTTGAAGTATTAATAAACCACACTGAGTGTAGTTACTGGCTAAGAATCCCAAGGATTTGTTAAAGGAGATAATTGGGGCCATGATTGCACAAACTTTTCCTAGAGTCAGTTTGAAAAGGGAAACACCAAGTACCCTAAAACACCTGAAGTACCTTGAAGCATTAATGAGCCCCACTGAGTGTTGTTACTGACAAAGCCTCTCAAGGGACTAATAAGCAGAGAATTGGAGGACAGGATTGCAGAAACCTCTCAGAGACTCCAAGGCAAAAGCCAAATCCAAAGTCCTTGGAAAAACCTGCAGTCCCTGGCAGCATGAAGGAGCCCCCCAGGCCACTCCTGACCAAGGCTTCTTCCCCAGGGACTCCTTCCAGCACATCCTGAGGCCACTGGCATGGCAGGGGGATGCTGAGGGCAGGACAAGGGGCTGACAGTGCCCAGCCTTGCTGGGGCTGTGCCAGGAGGCCCCAGGGCCTCAGGACAAGGTGTCTCTTCAGTGTCCTTGGTGGCACAGAGGCTGCTGTGGCCCAGGGCACCAAGCCTTGGCTTCTCTTTGTCCCCACCTGTCATCACTGCCTGCAGTTCTCTGCTCTGCCTGGGGCCTGGGGACACTGTCTGTGTCGTGTCCCTCAGTGGGACCCATTAAAACTTCCAGAAACTTTGGAGCTGGCTTCTGCCTTGGAGTTCTGGAGAGGTTTCTTCAGCTCCCTCTCAGGGACTGATGTTCAGGGCCTCAGCACAAAGCCCTGAGAGGGTCATTAAAGTCATTTTGCTGTGTCTGTGCTGCTGAGCTGGGCTGAGCTCATCATCCAGGAGGAGATCCTGGTAACCAAGAAGAGCTTAAAAATACATTTTTCTGGATGAGCAGCTTTTCTGCCAGCCCAGCAGGGCTGGGGCACTGCCTGCAGCCACCCCGGGCACAGCACACAGGCACACAGGGCTTCAGCTCAGCCTGGGCTGGCAGCACAGAGCAGAGCTCACTCAGGGCTCACTGCAGGAGAAATCCTCCAGGCTTGCAAACAGTCACTCTCTGGCTGGGGAAGAGAAGCTGCAGCTCCTGCAGGGATCTCCTGAAGCTGCCACATCCCCCAGCTTGGAGCACCTTCCAGGAGCACTGTGGGAGCTGCTGCAGGGCAGGGATGTGGCCCTAGGGCAGGGCTGGGTTTCCCTGCTGCCCCAGCCCAGGCCCAGCACAAGGCAGCTCCCTGGGCCAGGCTCTGCTGCAGGGCTGAGCAGCCGGGGCTGCAGCCAGGGGTGCCCAGGGCTGTGGTGCAGAGCAGGGTCCTGCAGCCCAGGGCGCTGTGCTGGCCCAGGGACTCTGCTGCCTGCCAGGGACAGCTCTCAGCCGGCCCGGGGAGCTGCTGCCAGCGCTGGGGAGAAGCTGTGGGGGAAGGAGCCACCCTGAGCAGGGCAGCTGCTGCTGCTGCTGCTGCTGCTGCTGCTGCTGAGAGGGGCTGTGTGGGGCAGGGCTGCTCCCAGCTCCACACCAGCCTGGGCACAGCTGCGGAGGACACTTTAAAGTGAAGGTAAGCCTGGGAGTGCTGTAAAGATCAGGAGCTTTCCTGAGAGTGTTTTCAATTTTTTGCTGGAGAAGAATGGGAGAGTGGGGTGATAACAAAAAGATTTTTTCCTTTTAAACATTTTTCATATATTCATAGTTCTGTTAACTACATTTTTATCGTTAAAAAATGATAATCTTGAGCTAACTCTTTTAAACACTGTTAAATACTTATAAAACTATAATTCTTAAATAACTCTAATATGTTCCCTATCATTTTTTCTTAGATTTTAGAACAATTAGCTGACATTTTAATTGAATTCCTGAAATAGTGTATATTCTTTTTATCAGGAACAGGACCCACAAAAGAACATTCTGGTTTTTGACCGGAGTGTGAGCAGTCATTAAAAATTGGTACAAAGCAGCCCTTTGATGTCTTCTAAGGGGTTGACCCAGGGGAGTGTAACTGAGGCAACTGAATCTCGTATTTGTTTTTCCTCTTAAATATCCTAATTAATCACCCTTAAAAAAATTGTTGACATCAGGAGCTGGGTATGCCCCATCCCCACTGGGACACTTTGAGGCTTCCAAAAAAATTCTGGTTTTTAATTTACTGTTCTAATTCTGTAACAAGGGTTTTTTTCTCTTTTGATTATAGGCAACAGGAGGATGAGAGAAGCAGACGAGGAATTGTAATCACAGAATCACAGAACATTCTGAGTTGAAATGGAAACTCAGGATCATCAAAGTAATGTTTCAACATTTACAGAGACTCTCTGCCAGCTGTCTCTGCCCTGCTCTCCCAGGCCCAGCACCACCACATCTGCTCTTGTTGCTGCACTGCCCTGATCCTGTCCCTGTCATCTGGTGCTCTCAGGGAGGCTCTGGCCTTTGCAGCAGCTGAGTCAGGCACTGCCCTTGGCATTCCTGCCAGGCAGCTGTGGCCATGGCAATGGGGTGTCCAAGCTTCCCTGGGACCTGTGGGGCTGTGGGCAAAGCAGTCCATGGGAAAGGGGAATGAGCTGAGCCCCCTCCCTGAGATCCCATCATGGGCACACCCAGGGATCTCCTTGCTGTGTCCTTCCCAGCTCTGAGCTGCCCTCCAGGCTGCAAATCTGTGCCAGAGCCCCTGGGAGTTCCCTGAATGTGCCCCGGGGAAGTGCAGAGATGCCAGAGCTGAGGAAATGCTGCTGGGTTTGCCAAGGGAGCCGGGAGTGTCCTTGGCAGAAGGGGGTGCTGAGACCTTGCCCAGAGCCCTTTGCAGAGGGGGAGACATTGAGGGATCCCTGTGCTCTGGGCAGGGTCTGGTTTATGCCAGGGTGACAGGGGAGTGTGATTGTGCTCTGATTGCAGCCAAAGCTGCAAACCCAGGGCAGTTGGGAACAATCCCATCCAGCCCCTCACCTTCCCTGAGCCACAGGGAATTCTTTTGCTATCACATCTCTCAGTGGCAAACTGTGAGTGCAGCAGAAATGCTGGGGATTTCTGACCTCAGGGAACAAGGAATGATGTGTGGGGAAAAAAAAAAACCCTAAAATTCCTTCCTGCTCTCCGAGCCCTTGAGAAGTAGGAATGCAGATGACAACAAACCTGTCTGCATTAGGAGTGATTCTCCTGACAAATCCTGAATATCCAGCCTTGTCCGTCTGCCACATGGCCACAAACCCAGGGAAGCAGGGCAGGAATGGCTCCTGGAGAGCCCCCACGCACAAGCCTGGCTGCTCCTGGCACACTCAGACGGCACAACTGGAGCTCAGGCAGGGACCTGGGGGAAGGTTTTCCCAGAGCAGGAACAAGGGTGGATGAGTCAAAGCAGGACAGTCTGCAGGGAATGGCCCAGGTTTGGCTGAAAGCAGCCTCTGCTGACTTGTCCCTGTCCTTTCTCCATGAACAGGTGCCCATGGCCAGGCACAGCAAATGTCCAACAGCAGCTCCATCAGCCACTTCCTCCTGCTGCCATTGGCAGACACGCGGCAGCTGCAGCTCCTGCACTTCTGCCTCTTCCTGGGCATCTCCCTGGCTGCCCTCATGGGCAACGGCCTCATCATCAGCGCCGTAGCCTGCGGCCACCTCCTGCACAGCCCCATGTTCTTCTTCCTGCTCAACCTGGCCCTTAGTGATTTGGGCTTCATCTTCAGCACTGTCCCCAAAGCCATGCACAATTCCCTCTGGGACACCAGGATGATCTCCTACCCAGGATGTGCTGCTCAGCTCTTTTTCTTTCTGCTCTTCATGTCGGCAGAGTTTTCCCTGCTGACCGTGATGTGCTACGACCGCTACGTGTCCATCTGCAAACCCCTGCACTACGGGACCCTCCTGGGCAGCAGAGCTTGTGCCCACATGGCAGCAGCTGCCTGGGCCAGTGCCTTTCTTTATTCACTGCTGCACACGGCCAATACATTTTCCCTGCCCCTGTGCCATGGCAATGCCCTTGGCCAATTCTTCTGTGAAATCCCACACATCCTCAAACTCTCCTGCTCACACACACACCTCGGGGAATTTGGGCTCATTGTGTTTTCCATCTCATTATCATTGTGTTGTTTTGTGTTCATTGTTTTCTCCTATGTGCAGATCTTCAGGACTGTGCTGAGGATCCCCTCTGAGCAGGGACGGCACAAAGCCTTTTCCACCTGCCTCCCTCACCTGGCCATGGTCTCCCTGTTCTTCACCACTGCAGTGTTTGCTCACCTGAAGCCTCCCTCCATCTCCTCCCCATCCCTTGACCTGGCCCTATCAGTTCTTTACTCGGTGGTGCCTCCAGTCCTGAACCCCCTCATCTACAGCCTGAGGAACCAGGAGCTCAAGGCTGCAGTGTGGAGACTGATGACTAGATGTGTTCAGGAACATTAAACTGCTGGCCAAATTCTGCAAATCACTTGTAATAAAAGTCATCTTTGATACTTCTTGTTGGTTTTACTGTGGGGATTTTTCCTGTGTTTTTTAGTTTTATTTTGTTCAAAAAGTAATGTGTTGCTTTGTGTCATATCTCATTTGTTTCTCATCACCTCCCCTGTGGCGACAGATTGTGTTAATGAGGGGCTGCACTCTTGGTGGCTCTAAAGGAACTCAAGGATCTCCCAGCCAAGTTTTCTGCAGAGATACCCCTTTGTTCCCTTCTCTTCAGCTGCAGCAGCAATGTCTGTGTGCAGAGCTGGGGGCAGATCAGTGCTGGCACAGCAGCTGTGCCCAGCAGCAGCAGCAGCCCTTGGTGTTGCCAGTGCTGCTGCCGTGGCCCTGCCCCGCTGCCCTGCTGGCCCTGGTGTTGCTGTAGGGCCTGAGTGCTCTCGGGGCCGGGCACAGTGCTGGGGGTGGCAGTGCCGGGGCTGCAGCAGGGACAGGCCATGGGCACTGCTGGGGCAGCGCTGACGCCTCAGGCCAGGGCCTGGGGACTGCAGGCTCCTTGCCCAGGCTCTCTCCAGAACACTTTGCCCAGGCCAATGCTGAGCACAGAAAAGCCCCGGGAGCAGCCCCAGGATGGCCGTGGGCAGGCTGGGGGCAAACAGCATGGCTGGGGCTCTGCAAGGTGCCTGGGGGAGACAAGGGGAAGGAGCAGCAGAGCAGGGGCTGATCCATCCCCACTGTGCTGGACACCCCAGGGCAGCGTCCCACAGCGTCCTCATGCACCTGCCAACAACATCCCCCCTCTGCAGCCCTGGCCTCTCCCCCAGCTCACACAGGTGCTGCATCCTTGCAGGCACAGACATGGCAGCACTACCTCAGGAGCCCCTGTTTGCACTGCCCAGAGCAGGCGTCAGCACCCCCATGGTGTTCGTGTGGGGAGATGAAGCTGAGGGAGCACAAATACCATCAGCCCCTGGGGCCAGGAAGGGCTGGGGGACAGCAGGGAAACCACTCAGGTTTGTGGTGGCATCTGAAGTCACACAGAAAGTTTGTTCCCATCAGCTGGGAGTTTCCTGTGCCACTGCAGACGTTGTTGTTCAGAGCCAGGGCTGCCTGGCAGCCACCCCCAAACTGCCCTGAGCATTTCCTTTGCTCCACCTTGGCTTTCTTTACTCTTCCCTCTAACAAATTTCTTCCTCTTGCCCACCCCTGTTCCCTTCCCTGCAAACAGCCCATCCCTGGTTTCCTTTTCCTCTCTGTCCCCTTTCCCCATTTCAGTTCCTGAGTGGGCACCATGGGAACGTCCCTTGGGGAGCAGGATCATCCTCCAAGTGCTGCAGGAATTGTCTGCAGGCTCCTGCAGTGCCTCGTGCTGCTCCCTTGCCAGAGGCATCACAGGCCAGGGGGGCCCATCTGGGCTGGTGTGTCTGGCTATGGGGCTCCCTGTTCTGGGCAAGGAGGAGGAGCTGCAGAGGCTCTGCAGGACTGACAGGATGGGCTTGGGGGCTGTGAGGAGAAGCTGAGGCACCTGGACTGATGGGCCCTTTGAAGAGGAGGCCCAGGGCTCCTCCTGCAACTGCTGCAAGGGTGGTTTCAGAGAATCCCAGAACCAGCAAGGCTAGAAAAGGCCTTGGAAATCATCAAGTCAAACCTGTGTCCTTAAACTGCCTTGTCTGCCCTCAGCCTCCTCTTCTCCAGGATAAACAACTCCAGCTCCCTCAGCCACTCTTCGCAGCATTTGTGTTCCAGACCCCTCACCAGCCTTGTTGCCCTTATCTGGACATGCTCCATCCCCTCCATGTCCTTCCTGAATTGATGGGCCCAGGAGTGGAAACAGCACTTGAGGTGCTGCCCAACACATGACAAGCACAGAGAAAGGATCCCTGCCCTGCTCCTGCTGGCCACACCATTCCTGATCCATAGGTGTGCCAGGGGTTGGATGAGGGAAATGGTGGGGAGGGGCTGGGGACAAAGTATGATTGATTGTCAGCCATGAAGGATCTTGATTTTCATATCTGTTCAGAGTGCATTAGAAGGTATTGGGGGTCCGTATCAATTGGACATTGCTGATAACAGAATATAAACAGGAAAAGAAAACGTTACAGGACAAACTACTTCTCTCTGCATTGTTGTCAAGATAGTAAATTCACTTTGAGTACACTTCTGAAATGTGTCTTAATTACCCACAAAATAATTGAAAACCGAAATTATTCCCAGGCACTTTTCTTGTTTGGGTGTTTTGATCAAATGTTTAGGAGCTTTTCTCACTGAATTCCTGAACTGAAGAGCTCAGGAAAGAAGAGGCATCTGGTGTATTAAAATTCATCAGCAACATTTGTCGGGGCCTAACCCTAACCCCAGCCCTTTCCCGCCCTGGCTGCTCAGCCCAGGTTTGCGGGGCACTTTGGCTGTGGCCCAGCTCCATCCTCCTGCAGGGCTCAGGACCTGTTGCCGGCCATGGCCAGCCCTGCACGGCCTCTCTGCTGGCCCAGAGCCCGGCAGAGCCCGGGGCAGGGCTGTCTGTGCAGGCCCACAGGTGCCCCGGGCTGTGCAGGAGCTGGCAGAGGCTGCCCAGCAGGGAGGCCATGGGGCACAGAGCCCCAAGGCTGCTGTGGGCACCACGGCACAGGGGCCCTTCCCAGCCGCAATGCTCCTGTCCTGCCTTGGGCCTGTGTCCTTCCACAGGGGCTGTGGCACCATGGCTGGGCCAGCGCCGCACAAAGGGGCCACGCAGCCGCTGCCGGGGCTGACAGCAAGGCCAGGCACACACAAGGAATTGCTGGGCATGGCCTGCAATGCTGGGCAGGCCTGACTGTGCCAAAGGCACAGCTCAGCTGCCCTTGGTGGCTGCAGGAAAATCCAGAGCCCCAAGAGCCTCCATGGCTGTGCTGGAGACCAAGGCTGGAGGAGGGAAAGGCAGGGCTGCTGTGGGATGGGCAGGGGATTGAATTCCAGCACACACCTCAGTTCTCTGATGATCCTGGCACCGTGCTGGTCCCTGTTTCAGACTGGAGCAGAGCAGATGTTGCTGGGACAGGAGCCCTGTGGGGCTCTCAGGGCCCTGCAGCTTTCAAGGTGCTCTGCTCTCCCTCAGCTCCTTTCTGAGAGATGCCAATCTTAGCTGAGCACCTCAGGGCACAAGTGGCACTGTCTGTTCATGGGCACACAACTGATGTCTGCTTGGAAAGGGGCACAGGTTTTAATGTCTGGGAGTTTCATAATATACAAGCAAATTTTTATTTTCTGGGTCACTTAAGTCGTTTTAAGAAGTGGCAGTTTTCCCACCAGGAACAGGAATTTCCTTGATCTACTCAATTCTTCTACTGATGGCAGGATGCTACTGATCTTCCATTCTACCTTTTTCACCAACATGCAGTCTAATATGTCATGACCCTCTTCGTTCAGGAGGTTCCAGCTCTCCTGTTTAAATGGCCGTGGTTAAGGTCATCTATTCATGTAGAGGAGCTGGATCTATGTCCTCCCTGTTGCTCCCAGATTTCTTTCTGTAGCTGTTCTCTGGTCATTCCAATGTGTCTCCCTTGACTGGCTTCATCCTTTGTGCTTCAGAGAGTGTCTCAATCTTTCACAAGATTAAATACCACCTTAGTCGGACTCTTAGTTGTATTTTTGTCTTTTATATCACTTCTTTTGTATTTGACTAAAATTTTTCCTGTATGGTAATCTCTTGTGGATGGTGGACATGTCAGATGTTGCTGGGATGTCACAAGGAGCTGAGGGAAGTATTTTGATATCTATTAAATTTGATCATGTTCCCATTTTTTATGTTAGCCATGAAGAGAAACCTTTCTGTGCCTCTGAGTCTCACCAGTTCCTGGTCCCTCAAAGGACACAACCCTGATGAGTTGGGCTTCCCCCTCCAGTGGCTGCACTTGGACCTCCCTCCATACCCACAGCAGAGCTCCCTTGTCCCACAAAGTCCCTGGCAGTGCAGGGATGAAGGAAACAGGACAGGCTGTGGGGATCAGGTGCAGGGCAGAGCCAGGGAGAAGAATGACTTCTGCATTTGATGGAGCTGTGCCTTCCATTGGCTTTTTTCACTGACAATAAATGACCATCCCTCCGTGTCTGGGGCAGCTCCTTCTGCAAGGAAAGCAGGTGGGAGTTGGAGCCAAGGAGCTGAAAGCTGCAGGTTCAGCCTGGGGTGGAGGGAGAGCTGAGATTTGCACAAGGCTGCTCTGAGTCCCAGGGCTTGGATGGGGGAAATGATGAGGTGGAAACACACCCTGTACATCATCCCCCATACTGGGGGTGACTGGGAGCAACTGGGGGCACACTGGGAGCAAATGGCATCATACTGGGACTGACAGGGTTGATCCAGCTGGAGGCAACTGGGACCACACTGGGAGTGATAAGAAATAACTGGGATTACACTGGGACAACACTGAGAGTGCAGGTGACAAGGATCATACTGGAGGTTACTGGGAGCATATTGGTGTTGAAAGGGAGCAACTGGGTCACACTTTGGGCTACTGGGAGCAATGGAGAGAAACTGGGATCATGCTGCAAGCAAACTGGAGGAACTAAGAATGCATGCTGGAGGCAACGGGGATCTATGGGCATGACTGAGATCATACTGGGATAACAAACACCTTACTGGGGTCACTGGGAGTGTCTGGGACTGGCTACAAACATGTTGCAGGTAACTGGCATATACTGGGAGTGTCTGTAACCATCTGGGGATGACTGGGAACACTCTGGGAACAATCAGGACTATGCTGGGAGTAACTGGGAGTGAGTGGGAATGACTGGGTCTACCCTGGGGACAACTGGGCATCACTGGGACCATGCTGGGAGGAACTGGGATCATCTGTGGAGTTGCTGTGACTATACTAGGGGCAACTGGGTGCAACTGGGATCATACTGGGTAGAACCTGGATGACACTGAGGGGGACTGGGATCATAATGGGAGGGACCAGGAGGATGCTGATGGCTATTTGGACCATTGTGGTGACACTGGGATATCCTGGGAGCAGCCGGAACTGCACAGAAGGTGACTAGGAGTAGCTGTGGGCAACTGGAATCATGCTGGAAGAAACTGGGAGGAAATGGGAGTGACTGGAAGCATGCTGGGGGAAACTGTGATATACTGAGAGAGACTGGGAGTCACTGGGATCATACTGGGAGTGACTGGAACCATGGCAATGGCCTGGGCTGGGTGATGTAGGCCCTCAGGGTACACAGGGAGCTCTGTGACACTGCAGGGCCTGCTGGAACCAAGGGGACATTGTGACACTCTGGGCCCGCCCTGCCCATGGGGTGTTCCAGGAGCCCCGGGGTGCCCAGGGCAGCAGAGCAGAGCCCCTGGCTCAGGAGGCAGCAGCTCCCCAGGACAGCCTTGGGGGGTGGGTTGCAGGGGATGGCCAGGGAGAAGAGGAAGCCCAAGGCCCCGTGCTCCAAGGGTGGGACTAGCTGAGGGACGGGGCAGGAGGGAGAGGCCGCTGCTGGGATGGCGCAGCTGCAGCAGCAGCAGCCTCAGGGCAGCCAGGGCCGGGCCTGATCCCTCCATGGGGACAGGGACAGGCCGGCATGGCCCTGCAGCCCCGCAGCTCCAGCAGCAGCAGCGGGAGCCATCGTGGCCTGGCCCAGGGGCCCTGGTGGGGACGAGGCCGCAGTGGGGCAGGTGCTGTCCTGGCTGGCCCTGGCAGCCACAGCCCCAGCCAGCCCTGCCCAGCCCTCGGCAGCAACAGGGGCACTGCCCAGCCCTTGGCCCACCCCACACCAGAAGGCCAAGGAGGCCTCTGTGGCCAGCAGCAGCCCAGACACAGAGCCTGCAGCCACAGGCACATCCAGCTGCTCCTCAAGGTGCCCAGCGGGGCACACAGATGCACCCCGGCACAAGAGGAGCCACATTCAGCTTTTCCTGACTCACCACAGCGGAGCTGCCCCTGTGCTCCTGCAGGCCTGCACAGCTCCCTCTTTCCTGCCACAAAATCCCCTTTAGGCAGCTTTCCTGGAGCCCTCTGGGGCTGCTACCCGGGATCTCAGCTCCTGAGACCTCTGTATGTCAAAGACTCCAGGAGATGTCTGGGAGGAGTCTCTGGGAGGTCCTGGAATATGCAGGTTCACTGCAAAAGCACAAATTGATCAAGGTCAGCTTTCCTGGAGCAATCTGGGGCTGCTTTACATTTTTGTCAGAGGTTAAGACTCTGGAGATTCCTTGGATCAATGTCAGGTAGATCACACAACATCCAATTTCCACAAGAAGACAAAAGTCACCTCAGGTACCTATCTTGGAGCAGTCTGGGGCTGCTACCTGCAATATCAAGTGCTTAAACCTGACAGGAAAAGACTCTGTCAGATGCCAGGAGGAGTCTCCAGTGCATGCTGTCATAGAGAAATACTTCCAAATGAGCAAAAGCATCATGGGAAGCTTCCCTAAAGGAATCTGGGGCTACTTCCTGAGATCGCAGCTTGCTTAATGACATGTGAAGACTCTGGGACATACCTGGGTGGATTCCAGAACAAAAACGTAACTCTAAAGTAGAAAAAACATATTGGAAACCTTCCCTGGAAGATTGTGGGGTTCTGGTTATCAACTCAGGTGCCAAAATGAGAGAGCAAAAGACTCCAGGAGAATCCTGGCAGGACTCGCAGGTCAGATCCAGGAGGATACAGTTTCCCACAAGAGGGTAAAAATCATCTGAGGTAGCTGCCCTTGAAAGGTCTGGAGCTTCTACCTGGCATCTCAGGTACTTAGAAGAGATGTGAAAAGACTCCAGCAGATGCCTGTGGGGAGACTCACATGGCTCTTGGAAGATCCAGGATGCAAAAGAAAAGAAGGATCACCTGGGGTAATTCCTTTGGGTGAATGTGGAGCTGCTCCCTGAGATCTCCCTTGAGGAGATGGGAAAACATTCCTGGAGATGCCTGGGAGGAGTCTGCAATTTCCTGTAAAAGGAAAATAACATTTCAGTCTTCATCCCTGGAAGAATCTGGGGCCCCAACCCCATGTTTCAGGTCCCAGAATCAGAGACCAAGACTCCAGGCAATGCTTGAGAAAGCTCCAGATGGTTTCAGAGGTGGTGTTTTCCTTCAAGAGAGGAAAATCATCTCAAGTCTCTCCTTTGGAGGAGTCTGGTGCTTCTCCCTGGGTTTCACTTTCCAAATTTGGTGACCTTCAATGCCAGGGCTGAGGCGTTGGTGGATGGGGTTGGTGGGGCAGAGCAACTGACCTGGTGTGCCTGGACTTAGGGAAAGCCTTGGGCACTGTCCCCCAGGACATCCTTGCCTCTGCCTTGGAGAGACCTGGACGGGATGGATGGAGCACTGGGTGCATCCAGGCCTGGCTGGATGGCTGCAGGCAGAGAGTTGTGGTCAGTGGCTCCTTGTCCCCACGGAGAGCAGTGACCAGTGGGGTCCCTCGGGGTGGGTGCTGGGGCCGATGCTGTCCCACAGCTCTGTGGGTGCCGTGGGCAGTGGGATGGGGACAGCCCCAGCCAGTTCTGTGATGAGCCCAAGCTCTGTGGGTGGGGGGAAGGGATGGACCCAGAGGCACCTGGACAGGCTGGAGAGCTGGGCCCAGGCAAAGCTCAGGAATTCAGCCAAGGGCACGGTCCTGCACCTGGGAGGCTGCAATGCCAGACCCAGTGACAGGCTGGGCAGGGAAGGGACTGAGAGCAGCCTCTGGACAAGGGCCTGGGGCTTATGGGGGAGCTGGCCATGGGAACCAACAGAGCCCTGGGCTGCATCCAAAGGAACGTATCCAGCAGCTCCAGGGAGGGGATTCTGTCCCTTTCCTCTGCTCTTGTGAGACCCCCCTGGAGTCCTGCACAAAGGTCTGGGCCCCCAATAGAAGAAGAATATGGGAGAGCTTGACCAAGTGCAGAGGGGGCACAAAGTTGATCATGGGAGCACCTCTATCACCAAGGCAACCTGAGAAAGTTGGGGCTGCTAAGCCTGGAGAAGACAAGGTGATGTGGAGACCTCACAGCACCTTGCAGGATCTGAAGGAGTCTCCAGGGAAGTGCAGAGGGACTTCTTGTCAGGAACAGGAGCAATAGGACAAGGACTAATGGGTACAAACAGAAAGAGGCATATTTTGGCTGGATATCTGGCAGAAATTCTATTCTGTGAGGGTGGTGAGAGCCTGGCTCAGATTGCCCAGTGAGGCTGTGAATGCCCCAACCATATCAGTGTTCAAGGCCAGACTGGAGGGGGCTTGGAACAGTCTGATCTAGTGTGTGTGGGGGGAGATATCAGTACCCCAGCCTGTGCCCCAGCTCCCAGGAGTGGAGGCAGGGGTGTGGGGAGTCTCCCCAAATACCCTCCATGCCAAGGACACAGCCATACTAGTGGGAAAAATGACTCAGGCTTTCTTGTCTAGCTGTATCCCAGGAGGGAGCAGAAGATCCACCTGCAGCCAGTGATTCCGTAGGGCCGCAATGGTCCCTTGCTTCCATGAGGTTCTGTCAGGTTCCAGGGGAATCTTGGTGCCACTCTGGCTCCACAGCCTCACAAAGGTCTCCAGCAATGCAGGAGGTCCCTCTGTGTCACATTGAAGCCCTGGTTTTATAAGATTCCCCAGCGTCATCATGGTCTCTTGGGTTACATGCTGCACTGCTGTGTCAGTTGGACCCTTGGTTCCGAGCGGTTCTGCAGCCTCCCTCTGCTCTCTCGTGTTCCATGAGGCCCTACTGGGAAATAGTTGAGCTGTAGTTCCATGAGGTTCCAGAGCCTCACTATTGTCTCTTCAGTTCCATGGGACCCCGCTGTGTCCCTTCAGAGCTTCGGTTCCATGCAGTTCCATTCCATCCCTATGGTCTCCTGTGTCCAATGAGTCAGCACTGTGACACACTGCACCCTTGGTTTCATGAGTGTCACTTCACTCTGGTGTCTTCACTGTGCTGCCTGTGCTGCCTACGCCTCACTCTGGTGTCTTCACTGTGGTGCTTCCACTCTGGTGTCTTCATTCACTATGGCCACACTTCCTGGTGTCCCTTCACTGTGGTCTCCTGTGTTCCGTGAGGCCCCACTGTGAGATATTTTAGCTGCAGTTTCATGAGATTCCAGAATATCACTATGGACCTTCTGGTTCCATGAGGACTCGCTCTGTCGCCTTGGAGCCTTTGTTCCATTAGGTTCCAAAACCTCACTATGGTCTCTTGTGTTCCATGAGACCACACCGGGTAATATTGGAGTCACGGTTCCATGAGGTTCCATGACCTCACTATGGTCTCCTGTGTTCCATGAGGCCCCGCTGTGTGACATCAGACCCTTGGTTCCATGAGGTTCTGTAGCCTTACTCTGTACTTTGGGGATCCATGAGGCCCCGCTGTGTCACATCAGACCCTTGGTTCCATGAGGCTCCATAACCTCACTCTATTCTCCTGCATTCCCTCAGGCCCCACTCTGAGACATTCTGGGTCACTTCTGTCCCCCACAGGTGCCCCCACAGGCTCAGGTGGGCGCTGGGCACCACGGCGTGGTGGCACAGCCAGGGTGCTCCCAGGGGCTGGTGTACCCAGGTACCTGCCTGCACACAGACCCTAATGCGCCCCTACCCCATAACCCACCTGGGCTTATTCCAAGGTACCCCCACTCTGACACCCCTCCCACCTTATCCAGGGGTCCCTGACACCTGCAGCCATGTGTGAGGGGAGCAGAGGCACATGGGGCTGGGGACAGGGCCACTGCAGAGCAGGGATGTCACCCACCCTGACCCCCTCCTCTGCATGTCCACTGAGCCCCTGGGGATCTTCAACCCATGCACCTCCCCAACCTCCTGGGGTCCACAACCATTCCTAGAGGTCCCTGTCCCCCTGGAGGTGCCCAGCCCCTGCAGGTCCACACCCATAGCAGCATCAGTCATGTTGGTTCCATTCCACAAGCTCCAGGGTAACATCTCCTGCCACCCGCAGAGCCCTGGCCCAGGATAGGATGTTTCTACTGTCCACAGTCCATGGTGCTTTCTGTTGGTTCACGGTGATGCTCAGGGACGTGGGGATAGAAGGGACACAGGGACAGTGGGGACATCAGGGAATGGGGGAGAGGGACAACATGGCGAGGTACCCACCACCTGTCTCAAATGAGGAGCTGTCCCAATATGATAAACGATCACCATGGAGACAAGACTCCCAAAAAGGTAGGCAAGCATGGGAACCGTTTGGATGGGGACAGAGACAGGGTAGCAATGGTGGTGCTGGAGGACACACCGGGCCAAGAGGTCACTGCTGTCCCCCCCATGCATTCCCCTAGCCATGTACAGCTCCCCTGATCCCCTATGGCCCCCCAGCCCAAGACAACAACCCCCATCTATAGAGCTCCCTCTCAGTGCCATGGAGACTCTCAGGCCACCCCCAGCCCCACAGGGTCCCCCTTGTCCCCATCAGATCCGACACCACCGCCCAAGGGAGCGCTCCTGGGCACAGCCAGGGCCGTGTCACCCTGCAGCTCCTTGCAAACCACAGTGGCAGCTTCAAGGCCAAAACACAAGTCACAGACAGTTCTCCACCCTGTATGTCTAGACTTGACCAAGACATGTCTCCTGGTGGGATGCCCCTTTCCTGCAGTCCCTGCAATGACCAAAGGCACACTGACCCCTCGCTGAGGCTTTCCCCAGGAGAAGTCGTGTTTGTTCCCCCAGGGCCGCCTGTTCTTTCCAGGGGCAGTGGGCACAGCGCCAATGGCAGCCCCCAAAGGAAGAGGGATTTCCCATGGAGCTGCCTGACACCAAACAGACTTCAGGGGTACGAAGGCAGGGGGAAGGTGGTCCCTGGCAGATCTGTCTGTCTTGGCAAGTTTCATATGGGAACAATCCTTGGATATACAGAAACTTGGAGATGCAATCCCAATTTTGGCCATTTGTACCTGGAGGGGAAGGACAGTTCTGTACCATAGGAAGGAAAGCACAGAGCCCCAGTGCTCCAGGGGCAGAGGAGAAGCAGCTCTCACCATGCCAAGCTCAGCTGAACCCCTCAGGCACCCCCAGGAGCCCAAGCCAGCCAGAGCTGTTCCGTGTTCCCTTGGTTCCATGGGGGCCTGCAGGGTCACAAAGGCCCCGCAGTTCTTTGGGGCCCCTCAGTGCCACAGTGGCCCCTTGGTTCCATGGAAGGCACAGGATCACGGTGCTCCCCTTGGTTCCACCTGCCCTGCAGTGTCACCACGGCCCCTGGGTGCCACCAGCCCACGAAGGGTCACAGTGGTTTCCATAGGAAGGAAAGCACCGAGTCCCAGTGTTTCAGGGACAGAGGAGAAACAACTACCAGAGGCCAAGGCCAGCCACATCTGTCTGTCCTGGAAGATTTGTCTGGGAGCAATCCTTGGATATAGGGAATCTGGAATGTGGAATCCTAATTTCAGCCATTTCTGTCCTGGCAAGCAGGATGAGTCTTTACCATAAAAAGGAAAGCATAGAGCTCCAAGTATTTGGAAGGCAGGTGAGAGCTGGCCCTCAGGAGGCCAAGCCAGCCAGACTTGACGATACTGGTGGCTTTTTATCCAAGCAATCCTTGGATAGAGGGAATTTGGGAGATGGAATCCCAATTGTGGCCATAGGCGCCCTATCGAGAGGGATGGGTTTTGTCCACATGAAAGAAAAGCAAAAGGTCCAAGTGTTTTGGAAGAAGATGAGAGGTGGCCACAGAAAGCGAGGGCAGCCAGACCTGTCTCTCATGGCAGCTTCTGTCTTGGAACAATCCTTGGATTTATGGAATTTGGGAGATGGATTCTCAGTATTGGCCATGGGCACCTGGACATGTTTAATCCCATAGGAAAAAAAGCACAAAGCCCCAGTTTTTGGAAGGCAGATGAGAGGCAGCCCCTGGGAGGCCAAGCCAGGCAGTCCTGTTTTTTCCAGAAGGTTTGACCCAGGAACAATACTTGGATATACAGAAATTTAAAAATTGAGTTCTTCCAAATTTTGCCCAAGGGCACCTGGCATGACAGATCTTTGCCATAGTGAGGAAAGAGTGGAGCCCCAATGTTTTGCAAGCAGATAGGAGGTGACCCCCAGAAGGCCAAGGCCAGCAAGACTTGTCGTTTTTTGCAGCTCTTCCCTGGATATCCTTGGATAGATATTGGGAGGTAAAATCCCAGTTTTGACCATGGGCTCATGGACGAGAAGGACAGTCCTTTTCCATGGGAAGTAAAGCATGGAGCCCCAGTGTTTTGGTCGTAGATCAGCACAGGTGATCTGATGGCCAGAGGTGGCCCCTAGTATGCCCAGCCAGAAAGACTTCTCTCCTGGAAGCTTTTGGCTGGAAACAATCCTTGGAAATTCAGAATTTTGGAGAATCAGAATTATTTTGGCCATGGATCCTTGGAAGAGAAGGACAGTTCTTTTCCACAGGAAGGAAAGCATGGATCCCCAGAGCTCCAGGGGCAGATGAGAAGCGGCCCTTGACATTCCATGGTCAGCTGGAGCTGTGAGGCAGCCCTTGGGAGGCCAAGCCAGCCAGACCTGTTCCATGTTCCCTTGGTTTCATGGAGCCCCTTAGAGTGACAAAGGTGTCCTTGGTTGCATTGGGCTCCTCAGTGTCACCAAGGCGTCCTTGGTTCCATGGGGCCCTCAGTGTCAGAGTGCACTCCATGATTCCATGGGGCCCTGAAGGAGAACAATGCTCTCCTTGGATTCACGAGGCCTCTCAGAATCACACTGGCCCCTTGGTTCCATGGGGCCCAGCAGTGCCCCCATGATCCCCTGGGATCACACTCCAAAATTACAGGGCTCCCAAGAAAAACTGTAGGAAAAGGAATATCAGTTCTTTACTTTAAAATACATAGAGAACTGAACAGAACAAACAACACCACAGTAACAGAAGTTTCCCACCCGCTAAGCGCAAATGATCATGGGATACTCCATCCCTCATCCAGCCCCAGGACAGGTTTGAGGAAGAAACCTCGTGGCACCCACAAGGGGCAGAGGGGTTTTCCTCTCCCAAGCAGCAGAGGAGCAGAGAAGCAGCCGGCAAGCCCCAGTCACAGTGCTGAAGGAGAAAAACACCAAGAGGAGAAGAGCAAAAAGCCCAAACCCACCGAGCAACATGATCTCAACTCACATGCACTGTGCCACGTGGCCGCTGAGTCAATCACCCCAAACAGAAGGAAGAGCAGCCCCTGGCCCCCAACCCCCTCAGGATCCCGGGCTGCTCCTCCACCCAGGCGATATTCCTGGGGAGGCAGTGACCATTCCAGAAACAAGACAAAAACTAGCCCAAAATGGTTCTGGGATATGAACCATCCCCAAGACAGTTCTATGAGGCTGCACTGTGTCACAAGAGGGACTGGGTGATACAAGAGTTGGCAATGTCCCTGTGGCACCTGTGTCCCAGGAGGTCCCACTTTGCCCAAGCAGAGCCTTGCATCCATGGGATTCCATGTTGTCACAATGCTCTGCTGAGTTCCACAGGGCTGTGCTGTGTCACAGTGGACACGGAGTTCCACGTGCCCTGGCACTCTCCAAGTGGCACCTGGCTTCCATGAGGCCCCGCTGTGTTTGCAGTTGGCACTTGGCTCCCCAAGATGTCACTGTGTCCCAGTGGTCTCCTGGGTGCCATGAGGCCCTGCTGTGTTGATGCCTTCAAGAACCTTGAAATAAAGGAACACCCTTTGGAGATAATATTATAGAGGAGGTCATAGAAAGGCTGATCTTTCTTGAAGGCCTCCAAGGGGCAGATTTGGAAAATGTCCACAAAACGTCCAACTCCCTCCCCCTCCATGGGGTGAGTACAGTTTTGTAAGTTTAGCAGATTAGCATAGTGGACAAAAAAAATCACCAATGAGGAGCACAGGTGGTGAGGCCTGACAAAGTTCCTTGGGAAGAGTCCCTCTACACCTGACTGGACACTTCAGGCACACCAAAGAAGCAAAGCAGCAACACAACTAAACCAAATCCAGGAAATCAAACCAGAAACAAACTGAGAACTGTCCATGTCTGTGTATGAGACAAGAGGACAGTGAGGGCAAGGATAAAAGGAACACAGCCTAAAAGCTTAACAGAGCTCAAACTTAACAGGATTTAACTTCTACCTTAACTTACTCCTTAAATTTCACAATTTTGCAGAAGAACAGCACTTGACAGTATTTATGTTAACTTATAACCTAGGACTTAACCATTTCCTCAGGAATAAAATTTACCTTAGCTTATAACTTGACTTAAACCTGGAATTATGGTAAGGTACTTCACAAAGCAGTGACTCAGAAAATTATAAACCCTACAACTTCAATTATACAGATTTTGAGAAGAGGAAGTTAAGAGAAGAGAGAACGAGAGAGATCCACAGTCAGGGCCTGGGATCCAGCACCATCTCACCTGCTGTGAGCTCTGGGGCCATGGGACGTGTCAGTGTCACACCTGTGTCACAGCCTTTACCTGCCCTGGTCCTTCTCACAGGTGGGGTTTTTGGGGTGCCAGGGGCTTGGCAGCCACTTTGGGGCTGCACCAGAGGCTGCAGTAGCTGAGAGTGGGGCAGTGACCATCCCAAAATCATCTCAGAAATGTGGGATGCACCAAAATCCCTTCAAGAACGTGGAATACTCAAAAACTCACTTAGGGACTGGTTCCCCCTCCCTTCATAATCTGTAACCTTCAGCTGTCTCATTCCGGACTTTGCCACACCCTCCCAATCCCCACTCAAACCTATGCCTCCCCTCTTGGACATCAAGATCCCCTATCCCAAGCCCTATTTTCCCCATCCCACCCCTCCCAATCCCCATCCCACCCATCCCGTCCCACCCAATGCCCATCTCACCCCTCCTAATTTGCAGCACACTTTGCCCAAACCCTTTCCAACCCCATTCCACCCTGATTGGCTGTGCAATCGAGTCATTTTGGGGTGGGATTGAGCATTTTTCAGTGGCACTGAGTGGTTTTGAGGTGACAGATAGAACACACTGGACGCTAGGCTTCGGTGAAGCCCGGCCAGCTCTGACTGCAGCCACGTGGTCAGGAGTGGCCGTGCTCGGGCTGCGAGCAGTCTCAGGAACGGGGCAGAGCAGAGCTGCCTTCTGCTCTCTGCGGGCCCTGGATATCGTCGGCGTCTGGGCTCGAAGGGAGAGTCAGAGAAGGCTCTCTCTTGGAGATCTTTATTCTGCAAAGGCTGCTGCAAGAGAGACAGCCAACAGGGTCTCGCGCCAACTTTGAAACTGGGTGATAACAGGGGGTACGGACAGATTTGCAACCAATCAGGGACACAATAGAAAGGGGGGAGAGGAGGGAGCCCTGGTGTGACATGCAATAGGGAAGGCAAGGGGTGTGGAAAGGGTCACATGAACCAAGGGACATGGAGGAAAAGAGGAATTCCAGAGGGTGGTTTAGGATTGAAAGGGATTTCTCTAGAACTAAGGGAAGGGACTAGGAAGGATTGACATCATGGGAATGAGGCAACAGGTGGGTCTGGGGAGTGATTGCCAAGAGGGCAGGGGAGGGGAAAACCTGGGGTAAAACCAACCAAACCAAACACTGGGGGGATAACAGGAACAAACCATCGTGAGAATGACTTATCAAAAATATCAAAAACCCACTCATCTCCTTGAGTGCCAAGAAATGGAGACTACACAAAATACCCCCAAACTCCTAACCCCCCCCGAGTATCTCCTGAATCCCAGATCCCTGCCAAAAACAAAGAAAAAAGTGAGGCTTTAGATTCCTTTGATGAGTTTGTTCCTTTGTACCCAAAATCTGTGTATTTTAAAAAGATGAAGATAAATCAAAAGATAATTAGAGGCAAACTAAAAGAACCACCAGCCACTTCCCAAGGTGGATGATGGGAAATGTGGGTCACCAGGGCTCTTCCCAGTGTGGGTCCTTTGATCCGGGATGAAGTTGGAGCAGCACACAAAGCTCTTCCCACAGTCTTGCAGGGCTTCCCTTACCAGTGCCTCAGTTCATGTTGGGTCAAGTAAGAGCTGTCTGAGAAGCTCTTCCCACACTGGGGACACTTATAGGGCCTTTTCCCAGTGTGGATGTGGGTGATGAGAGTGGAATTGTTCTTGAAAGCCTTCCCACAGTCGGGGCAGCAGAAGGACCTCTCCTCTGAGTGAATCTGCTGGTGCACGAGGAGAGTGGAGCTGGTCTGAAACTTCTTCCGACACTCAAGACACTCATAGGGCCTCTCCCCTGCGTGAATGCATTGATGGGTCACAAGGTGGGAGCTGCAGCTGAAGCCTTTCCCACATTCCCCACACTCATAGGACCATTCTCCAGTGTGGATCCTCTGGTGGCAGATCAGGTTGTTGCTCTGGCTAAAGCTCTTCCCACATTCCAAACACTTGTTTCCCTCATCCCTCCACTGCCAGGAACTTTGTGGGACAAGGGAGCTCTGCTCTGGCTATGGAGGGAAGTCCAAGTGCAGCCGCTGGAGTGGAAACCACAACTTATCAGGTTTGTGTCCTTTGAGAGACCAGGAACAGGTGAGATTCAGAGGCAAAGAAAGGCTTCTCTTCATGGCCAACGTAACAAATGTGAACATGATCAGATTTTAAAAACATCAAAACATTTCCCTCAGCTCCTTATGATATCCCAGCAACATCTGACATGTTCAGCATCCACAAGGGATTGCCATATAGGAAGAATTTTCAACCAAGACATAAGAAGAGGTGATATAAAGTCACCTCTAAATCCTGACTAAGGTGTTATTTAAACTTCTGAAAGATTGGGCAGCTCCCTGAAGTTCAAAGCATGAAGCCAGTCAAGGGAGATGCATTGGAATGACTGGAGAAGAGCTGAAGGAGGAAATCTGGGAGCAACAGGAAGGACATAGATCCAGCTGCTCTAAATGAAGAGATGTCCTTAGACATGGCCATTTAAACAGGACATCTGGAAACACCTGAAGGAAGAGGGTCATGAAATAGTAGACTGAATGTTGGTGGCAAAGGTGGAAAGGACACACCAAGGGCACAGAGCAGCCTCCTCTCTGGGCCCCTTGCCTGTTTTCAATGCCTTCCCCAGGCGCTGGCCCTGCCCCACAAGGCCTGGGAGTACTGGGAAGGGCTAGGGGAAAGCTCTGGGGGAGGAACCAACAGCCCACGTGCCTCTGCTTCTCCTCACAGCCCCAAAACCCATCCTGTCAGTCCTGCAGAGCCTCTGCAGCTCCTCCTCATTGCCCACAACAGGGAGCCCCACAGCCAGACACACCAGCCCAGATGGGCCCCCCGGCCATGTGGTGTCTCTTGCAAGGGAGCAGCACAAGGCACTGCAGGAGGTTGCAGACAATTCCTGCAGGAATTCCTGCAGGAGCTGCAGCTGCATTGTCCTGCAGCCAGAGGTTCCTGTGCCATGGGCTCGCAGTGATTCTCCCCCAGTCCCTTCTCAGCACCTTCCCAGCCCTGAGTGATTGAAGCTCTCTGTGCCTCTGTGCTGTGCCCGGGGTGGCTGCAGGCAGTGCCCTAGCCCTGCTGGGCTGGCAGAAAAGCTGCTCATCAAGAGAAATGTGTTTTTAAGCTCTTCTTGGTTACCAGGATCTCCCTCTGGATGATGAGCTCAGCCCAGCTCAGCAGCACAGACACAGAACAAGGACTTTAATGACCCTCTCAGGGCTTTGTGCTGAGGCCCTGAACATCAGTCCCTGAGAGGGAGCTGAAGAAACCTCTCCAGAGCTCCAAGTCAGAAGCCAACTCCAAAGTTTCTGGAAGATTTAATGGGTCCCACTGAGGGACACGACACAGAAAGTGTCCCCAGGCCCCAGGCAGAGCAGAGAACTGCAGGCAGTGATGACAGGTGGGGACAAAGAGAAGCCAAGGCTTGGTGCCCTGGGCCACAGCAGCCTCTGTGCCACCAAGGACACTGAGGAGACCCCTTGTCCTGAGGCCCTGGGGCCTCCTGGCACAGCCCCAGCAAGGCTGGGCACTGTCAGCCCCTTGTGCTGCCCTCAGCATCCCCTGCCATGCCAGTGGCCTCCAGGATGTGCTGGAAGGAGTCCCTGGGGAAGGAGCCTTGGTCAGGGATGGCCCTGGGGGGCTCCTTCATGCTGCCAGGGACTGCAGGTTTTTCCAAGGACTTTGGGTTTGGCTTTTGCCTTGGAGTCTCTGAGAGGTTTCTGCAATCCTGGCCTCCAATTCTCTGCTTTAATGAGTCCCTTGAGAGGCTTTGTCAGTAACAACACTCAGTGGGGCTCATTATAGCTTCAAGGTACTTCAGGTATTTTAGGGTACTTGGTTTTTCCCTTTTCAAACTGACTCTAAGAAAAGTTTGTGCAATCATGGCCCCAATTATCTGCTTTAAGGAGTCCCTTGGGATTCTTAGCCAGTAACAACACTCAGTGGGCTTTATTAATACTTCAGGGTACTCAGGGTTAGTTTAATTACTTCTTTTTGCCACTGAGTGTCTGAGAAGTTTTTGTGCAATCCTGGCCTCCAATTCTCTGCTTTAATGAGTCCCTTGAGAGCTTTGCACTGACACACAGTGGGGCCCAGTAATGCTTTGAGATACTCAAGATTTTTAAGATACTTTGGATTTACCTTTGAATTTTCCATCTCTCGCTGAGTCTCTGAGAGGTTTTTGTGCAATCCTGGCCTCCACTTCTCTCCTCCAAGGAGTCCATGAAGAGCCTGTGTTGGGGATTGACCATAGTGGGACCCATTAATGTTTGAGACACTTTGGGTGTTTCCTCTGGCTTTGACTCCTGGAAAGGTTTATGCAATCTCCTCTCAGGCACTGAGTTCCAGGGCTCAGCACCAAATGCACCACGGGGTTCATTGGGATCAAGCAAGTCCTGACAAACCATGGCTGTGCCTTGATTTCCCTCTGGCCTCGTGCAGTTCACTAGGAAGTCTTTTCTCCTTGATTTTTGAGGAAATATTTAAAAACCCCCAATATTCCTATTTTCAAGGGTGTATTTTTCTCTTCAGAGAAGAGATGACTGCAACATTCAGGGATTGATATTGATCCAGCGTCACTCCTCAGGAGGTCTGGCCTGCTCAGTGAAGCTTTGCCTTGAGGTCTGACCCAGTGTGGACAACCTTGCTCCACATTCCCCAACCCCATCCTGTGTCTCCTCACTCACCTGGGACCTGCTTTGCTAAGACAATTGGCTGCACTCAGCCAAAAGAGAGGTTTTTCTTCTTTTTTTTTTTGAGCAATCTAAATCTCCAGAGTTTCAGACAATCTCCTCAAGTCTGAATCATTAAAAACAGATATGATCATGGACAGAGACTATCTAACTAGTTTAAGTTAGAAAGTTTATGTTTATTAACAACAGCGAGTGGCAGGGCAGTCATCTCCAAAAGGTGTGACCGCCCCGTACAAGGTTCTTTGCCCTCTGTTTATTTCCCAAGATCTTACATACAATACAAATGCATAACCCCAGCACCTCCCATCCCCACTCTGTATTAAATGAGGCTATCAGTCCTTCACACATGCCCAATTCTACTCTTGAATTGGGTCAGTGATCTCAAAGGATGAAGTCAGGAGAGTCTTCCTCAGGTCTCTGTGACTCTCTGGCACAATCCAAGGTCCTCTGCTTTGTGATTGATGGATATAAAGTCCAGCTGCTGGCCATTGTTCTACTGGTTTCAATCTGTTCTTATAAAGGTTCACTTACTGCATTTCCTTCTATAAACAAGCTCATAATGGCAAACAATACAACAATTAGCTCTAGTTAAGGCATCTAATAATCATTATCCTATCATTTGCTTATCTACTTTATACCCTGATCCATATAAATTACTACCATCACTTAGCTAAAATCTTTACTCTTTAAAATCATGATTCAGTGTCCCCCGAATGTTGGGGTGCCCCCTGAATGTTGGAGTGTCCCTCCACAGCCCCCCCCCCCCCCACCGAGGGTCATCTGTGTCCACGTTCACCAGGAGGAATCGACGGTGGCCGTCATCTTCTCCCGGCCTGTCAGGGTGAGTGGGGACACATGGGAACCCCCAAAATCACCTGGGTATTCCAAAAAATTACTTGGATACACCTGGCTATCTCCCCAGATCACTTTGGTACCCCCAAAAAATCACCTGGATCCCCCCAAAAATCACCTGGGACTGCCAAAAATTACTGGATACTCACAAATCACCTGGGTACAACTGGGTACCTTAAACCACCTGGGAATCCTCAAAAAATAACCTGGGTACTCCTAAAAATCACCTGGATACACCTGGGTTACTGTCGTGGGTCAGGTAGCCAAAGAATGTGTATTCTATTTCATCTGTTGTAAAAAGCAGATATTTCTTTATCTCTTGTAACTCCAGGGGGGAGGGGGGCAGATGCCCTCTGATAATGGGCCAGCTGTTAAAGCCAGGTGTGGCAGTGTTTCTTATCTCCTTCACCTCCTGTCCATCCTCCAGGGAGATATCTTCTGCTCATGGGCCATTAAGGCTCATCAAGGACATGACTGTTTCCAACACTCTTACCAACAGTGTCAGGTCATATCCCTGA
>JAJEOU010002449.1:0-17430 GCA_021534815.1 Acrocephalus arundinaceus
CGGCCTGCTTGCACAAGGGCTTCCCTGGCACAGCTGATCCTGCCAGGAGCACTTGGTGCCTCCAGAGCCTCCTCAGGCCTCCCCCTGCACTCAGCCCCGAGGCTGCTCTGCCCAGGGCCAGTGCCCAGCACTGCACACTCACCCCAAACCCTCCAGGAACCCACTGGCACCACAGCAACCGCCCGGCACCCCAAACACTCCACGCACAGCAACCCATGGTGAGCACAGCAACAGCCTGGCACCCCAAACATGCCCACCACCGCTGCCTCCTGGGAAACAGATGCACAACCCAGCAATAGGATTGCCATTTTTTCTTGCACCAAAGACACAGGCTGCCATTGCTACCAAAGATACAGATTCAACCAAAACACCAATGATTTCATTCTGAAGCCAACCACCTCTGATTCAGCTAAGAGAATCATCTACATTTCTTCTGAAGATCCAATCTACCTCATAAACAATTTATTCCCAGCTGCAATCCAAATGACTTGCATCTAAATATCTTCCCATTTCCCTAAATAAGATCCACATTTACCTGAAAACCTGAAATACTATGTTATACAACTTAGTTACAAATACAGACTCCAATTGAGCTCCAAGTTTCCAGCATTTCCAAAGTACAGTTCCATTTTTAACCGAGATTTCCATCTTATCAGATCAATAGAGAGGATGCAAAAGCAAGTACACAATGCATTCAGGTCCCCTTAATTTTTTAAGCCAAAACTAAACATCAGAACAAACCCAGACTCCAACAGGGTCACTGTTAGATATGCTCTCAGGCACATTTCCTCCATTTTTTGACTATTTCCTCTCTCCACTTGACACACTTCCTATTGTTTTCAAAATCTTGGTCCACTGATTTGCCCATTTAATTGCAGTTATCACCAGTACAGGTACCAAATATATCCCCTGACAGAACCATATTCTACCTTTCCTGTGCTTCACTTGGGTCTTGTTTGCAAGAGTCACACCAAATATTCACACTGGATTTTGAAGCATTGCTCAGACAGGACCTTGTCACCCAAGAAAGCCCAAACAGATGCAGAACCCAGGAATATTATTGACTTTATCAGCAGTACCACAGACAGGCTGCCACTGCTAACAAAGACAAAGATTGAACCAAAATCCCATCAATTTCAATCTGCTGCCAACTTGTTCTCAATCTCTGCTTTAGTCCTCTTCCAACTTCTTTTTTCTTTTTCCAGTATTAAGAGAAAAGAGGATGCCTTCTCATTTATTAGGAGAATTTGCAGAACTAATTTCAATAGAACTACTCAGGATTATCATTGCCTCAATTTTACAACACTATAAAATGGCATCTCCAATCTAATAAATTTGCTATCACCATTGATTTTTTCCACTGCACTTCACAACAACCAGATGCAGACCATCTACTAGGTCTGCTTGTTTTATCATTCCAATAGTGAGAAGAAAGAAGTCAGTTAAGAAGCAAACTGCTCAAAAAATTCATGGTCCATGTCAATAGAAAGGCATATTTCAGCTTACTTTGAAGGGTAGTTACTGGTGACCCTAATTCATACTCACAAGAACTCTGAATGCTCCAAATAAGACACTTTTAATTGAGACTCTGATGGCGATTCCAGTATTTAAATGTTATGAAAGCTTTTTTTTGCATTAAGAAAGAGAAGTATAAATAGCTAAGAGAAAGGGAAATATGCACAATTTCTTTCCCCATCTGGTTGGGAACAGGTATACAAACACAGCCTGATACACAAATATCATGTTTAACATACACAAGACAGTTGCCTGGATCAGCCTTCACAAAAAAGCAAATAAATGCCACTTTCCATCTTAGACCTCTCATCTGCTGTTTAAACAACCAGTCAACCACACTATTGGAGAGGATTTAAAAGTACATCAAAGTAAAAGGCATTATTTCCTTTCTTAAATCAGCTACAAGCCCTCGAGATTCTTTCCAACTCTATGCAATGCTGAAAGGACTGGAAAGCACTCAATATCCATGGATGTCTATGCTGTGTAACTGGAGACATTGCTCTTTTCCTCAATGAGTCTGCAGCACTGCTGCGAACAGTCCTGAGGTCTAGCAAACCACTTCCCTAACCTTTCCCTGAATAAGAATCTGGACCTTTCTGAACTGATATTCTTCATGTGAGTTCTGTTTGTCTTCATTTACAGCTAAAATAACCATCATCTTTTCTATGAAGATAACATCTATTTCAGATGCCATTTAGTCCTAACCGAATCCAAATAACTAGCCTATAAATAACTATCAGACAGATTAATAATGTAAATGCCTATTCAAAGTACCACCTTACTTTTTTAATTCTTTTGTGTTTAGGGAATTTTAACCGCAAATACAGTTTGAATTAGTAATATTCAATTCTATAGAGAGATTATAACTCTTTAGGATTCTTGTAGGCACAGTGTAAGCACCAAGACCCATCCGATTAATACATAGACAGAACACTTGGAAACCACATCCCTGATTGGGCAGAGGTACAAAATTCCCAGGACACAAACCCTTTAAAAGCAGCACCACACATTATAGCATTGCTGAGAAAAATCCAGGCTACAGTACAGACAACTCTCAGAAGGAAGTTGGTGCTGCCCTCATGCAAATCCAGGGAAAACCACCGATTGTCTCTGGATACATCTCCCTTCACATCCCCTTATGGGCACCAGTCCTGTCCCAGATACAAGTAAATGCTATTGCAAGACTGTGACACTTGAAAAAATCCCTCAGGGGAGTAAAGTGCAGGTTTACTCCTTTTGGCTCTTCCTCATTAAACCTCTTCCCAATCCCTGCAGTTTTTGAAATCACTTTCTTAAACTCTACCTTATTTATATAGGCAGAAGCTCTCCACTTTCTTTTTGTCCCTTGTTTCTGATGTGGAAGCCCCTTTGTAAAGCTTAATTTAATTTTAAAGTTGATATACACATGCATGGTAACCATTCGTCTTTCCAGCACCTTGACTTCCAACTTGTGAACCCTTGAGATCACTCTGTAAACGACAGCAGAGTTTGAGTGTACAAATGACACTGTTTTCTGGGACAGGTACTTGGCATGTGGGACAATAGGGACACCTTGCGGTTGTTCCTGTAATGACTTTGAACATTTTAAGGGTAAACAGGTAGAAAAAAAGAGAGAGTTAGGGGGCTTTAGTTCTGGTTTGGTCACAGGGTATTAATAACTCACCCACCACCACAGTCGTGTTTGCAGGAGAAGTTCCTCAGGACAGGCAATCCCTCCAAAACCAGTTTATGCCCAAAACAAACAAACAAACAAAAAAAACCAAACCAAACCAAAATAAAACAAAAGAAAAACAAAACAAACAAAACAAAAAACCCAAAAAACAAAAAAAACCACCCCAACCAAAACCCAAAAAAAACCCCAAAAAACCCCCAAAACCCAAAGAAACAAAAAACCCCAAAAAACCAACCAAAAAAAAACCCAAAAAACCCCAAAAAATAACCCCCCCAAAAACTAAAAACAAAAACAAAAAAATGAAACCAAAAATGACCAACCAAAAAACAAAATACCCCCAAAAAATCCAAACAAAACCAACCAAAGAACAAAAAAACCCAAAAATCTCCCCCAAAAACCCAACCAAAAAAAACCCCCAAAAAAATCCCAACCAAAAAACAAAAAAAACCAAAAACCCAAACAAAAACAAACAAAAAACCCCAGAAACTGAGATGCAAAATGTCACAACAATACTCATTTTTAACAACATTTCCAGCAGAGATTTAAGATCCTACCAGACCCCCAAGAACACTATAAATACCCAACCTTTCTGTCAGGACATGGACTTATCCATAATGGTCTTCAGTGGCTCTCACCCTTAGCCAGAATGTGTCCAGCTGACTTAACCAATTAAGTTTGGTTTTCTCCTATAAAACCCTCCACTGGTGACTGGGGCAGCTTGAGGAAAAGTATAAGGCTTTATAATTAAAGTATATAATATAAATTTTTTAAAAAAATTTAAATAATTTATAAATTTTATAAAATTATAAGATTTTAAAATAAATTTTAATTAAATTTTATTAAATTTTAATAATTAAAATAAAATTTATAATAATTTTTAAATAAATTTTAAAAAATATAACGGGTCATCCTCCTTTTTAAGGCTAAGTTAGAGACAGCCTCTGAAAAGTGATTTCACATGGTCTTTGTTAGTCTTTTTCTAAGAAATTTGAGATTTTATTTAGTTTCACAGAATCATTGATGTTGGAAAAGCCCCTTAAGGTCATTAATTCCATCATTAAACTATGTGCTGAAGTGCTATATCCACACACTTTTCATACCTTTCCAGGGAACGTGACTCTTCTGGGCATCCTGTTCCGGTGGGAAATTCTTCCTAATATTCAATCTAACCTTCTTTGCACATTTCGAGTCTGCTTTCTCTTGTCCTATTACTTTTTTGGGGGATGGAGAAAGATGAACCTCCCCTGACTGCAACCTCCTCTCATGTTGCCGCAGAGAGTGATAAGGTTCCTGAGTTTTGGGGGGATTTTTTGAGGTTTTGGGGGATTTTTTTGGGTTTTGGTTTTTGGGGTTTTGTTTTGGTTTGGGTGGGATTTTTGTTGTTGGGTTTTTTGTTGGTGTTTTTTTGGGTGGTGGGGTTTTGGGGGTTTTGTTTGTTTGTTTTTTTGGTGGTTTTGGGTTTTTTTTGGTTTGGTTTTTGTGGGTTTTGTGGGTTTTTGTTTGTTTGTTGTTTGGGGGTTTTTTGGGGTTGGTTGGTTGGTTGTTTTTTTGGTTTGGGTTGGTGGGTTTTTGGTGGTTTTTTTTTTGTTGGGTTTTTTGGTTGGTTTTTTTCCCCCCCCCAGGCTAAACATTCCTAATTTCAAGAATCTTGTCACAGGCTAGAGCTTGAAAGTGTTGCTTTATCACAATGTGAAAATAGTAGCTGAGGAGATGATGAATGAGTACCTTGCCTTATTATTCCAATGCACAAGAAATATCAGGTAGTAGGAGTTACAACTCCACAGCTGGTTTGTGACAGAGAAGAAAGGATCTGGACCTGCTTCTTGTTCCAATTTGATGCAAGCAGCAGTTCTTTGGCTGTGTTTTGTAGGTCAACCTCGACTTTCTCATTGGCAGAAAGCATGCTTGGGTTTGTTTGCAGGGAAGAACAGGAAAATGTATTAAACTGGGCTTATTTAATTGTGGAAGATGCATGCACACCATAGTGAAACCAATGTTAGTAAAGCTCAGTGAGCTCTTGGCTACCCACTTGTCATTCCTTCAATTACTCATAAAGCAATCAATGTTCATAAGAACAAGAGTAATGATCTTAATTTTTGAGGTATAAAAGGAGGCAGAAGAAAGTCAAGAAGTTCGAGTTATGTTAAGCTGATATTTCTGTGGTCACTTAGGATTTTTTAAATGAAATACTGTAGACAGTACTGACTTGTGTTAGCTCATAATTCTAGTCTCAGCTAGTTCTAAATCTAATGCTAGATTAAAATTAGACCCAAGTTGCATAATTTCTAGAAACTAGAAATAAAATACTGTTCTTCAGGCTTAGGTGGATTAATCTTTGAATTATGTGTTTTATTTATGATAATCTTCATGTTCGCTCTTTTTTTCAGATCACAGTGAAAGGAGGCAACAACATGGAAATAATTCTTCCTATAAATTGGAAGATACAGTGGATTATGCCACAAATGAAATAAGTTTCACAGGAAAAGAAAACATTATGGCTCTGGAATCACAGTGATGTTAGCAGGAGTGTGACTGACATAAGGCAGCAAGTAGTCCAATAACTCAACAAAACAGGGTCATTTTTAGACTAAATTCCTCCTGTGTCAGGCTCCCACCACTGTGTGTTACTGTGTCTTTACTGATGGATCAAGAAATTATTAGTTATACAAATCTGGCCCAATGTATACAGAGCCAAGCTTATAGCTGTCAGCATCAGCTTATAGGCAAAACCTGAAGCCACTTTAATTTTGGTTACAATGCATTATATACTTTTCTTTACTGAGCATCTTAACACAATACCCAATGCGTATCATACACAATACCTTTACATTTACCTATAGCCTATCACAACTACTGTCCTTACTATAGTATGGTTAGTAATACCCAATCCCATTGAATTAGGATGTTACATTTTAAGCTTAAAGTTGTTTTTCTGTTTTACTTGCAGTGGAAAATTCTTAGACCTTTTTTCTACTTGGTAAAAACATGTTTGTGTTTGCCTATGGTTTTTCTCTTTACTTGGTAAAAACATGGTTTTGTTTGTAAAAGCCTGATCCTTTGCTCTTAGCTATAAAAGTTTCCTTCCAACTCATCTTAACCTTGATCCACTAACAACTAACTCAACAGTCCCTAACTTAAACAGTTTTTATTTTTCTATATCAAAACTTGCTGTCATTTCTAGTGAAGCTTCTGATAAGAATTTATATCTGTAGAGTTCCTGTTAAATTTTCATCTTCCCCAACAAGAATTGAAATAAAACCCAAACTGCAGCAGGACGTCCACTGCAGTTTAGGTTTTCTTGATGAGATTCTTCAAGTTGAGCACAGACATTCTGTTCAGCAGACGCACAGGCAGGGGTTCTTGTGCACTGCTCTGGAAGCATTCTTTAGAGCAGGGCATTGCAGGAAAAAGAAGAGAAGCCCATCAACTACTGAAGAGGAACAGTCACTGACAGGAACCAGGGAGTAAGAAATGTGAGGGGAAAAAGGCAGAAAACATGAGGTGACAAGTGTGAGAAATGGGAGTGAAAAAATGAGAAGAAGGTGAAAGGAAGAAAGGCAGGAAATATGGTGGGAAATTCAAAGAAACATGAGCGGAAAAGGGTGAAAAACCTAGGGGAAAAATAGAGGAAATGTGTGGGGAAGAGAGTGAGAAACTTTATTGGCAAAGAGAGAGAAACAGGCAGCAAAATGTGAGGAGAACATTGTGAGAATCCTGAGGAGAAAAGAGTGAGAAACCAGAGGGCAGAAAAGGTAGAATACATGAGGGAAATAAAGCGTGGGAGGTTTGATGGGACAAGTGGCAGAAAAGAGGAGTGAAAAAAGGGCACAAATGCAAAAGGAAAAGTATAAGGAACACGAGGGGGAAAGAATGATAAACGTGAGGTGAAAAGTGTGGGAAATGTGATAGGAAAAGGGTAAGAAACATGAGGGCAAAAGTGAGCAACATGCAGAGAAAACTTGGAGAAAAATGACTGAGAAAAGGAGAGCAACATGAGAGGAGAAATGGGCAGGATAAGTCAGGGAAAAATTGTGAGAAACATGAGGAAAAAAAAAAACAGGAAACCATGGGAAGGTGAGGAAATGTGAGAGGGAAAAGAACAGGAAGTGTGAAGAGAGAAAAGGAGAGAGGGCAGTATTGGCAGAACAGCTTAAATAATTCCTAACACATTCCCCCATACATTTGCCCATTTATTGCACAAGCCCAGGGCTTCTCTGGATGTACCTCTCCAACTCTGCTCTGATTCCTACTCTGCTTTGATTCCTTTTTGAAAGCAGTAGAAGTGCCAGGATATCCCCACCAGCAGGAGCTGCTCCAAGCTGGGAAGGCGACAGGTGGTGCTGATTTCCAGAGGCTTCTGTCTGCCAGGTGAAGCCAAGGCAGCAGTGGGTTGAAAGGTGCTGGTGCTGCTGCTCCTCTGTGCCAGAGAGCCCTGGCTGGGCAGGGCACAGTGCCCACTGCATTGCGGGCTCTTTCTCCTGCCATAGCTGTGAAATAATATGTTCCCTTTAGCCAACCCAAGGCTTCAGCTAGCTCAGTTCTCAGGGCTTTTAGGGAAATATATTTCATAGAGACAGAATAAAGATATCAAAAAGGGTGGCTCTCACCCCTCACCTTCAGTCCATGCTTTATTCTCCCATGTGGTGTTCCAGGAGCGAGGAGGGCGAGGAGCAGAGAGAGGGCAAAACAGGAATATAGGGGTTTATCTAGTCTATGGCCAAGGAAGGATATTGGCCTTCAGCCAATAGGGTCAGAAGTAGATAAGATAGGGAAGAGCGTCCAACTATATGGCACAAGCTTCAGGGGGACTCTGAGGGGAAAAACCATTTCTCAGAGGAATACAACATCTCCCCTTTTTGTTTAAGAAGATTAAAGAAGAACATTAGGTTACACAGAGTGTGTTTTTCCCACCAATTACAATTGGTGGGGAGTCAGCCTGCTTTAGGTTTGCCAACTCTATGTGGTTGACTTCTGAGGTAGAAGGTATGGGACTATTGATAGCTTTGAAAATCAAACAGCGTAGGATCCCGAACGCTACAGTTACAAGGAAAAGAATAACAAGAAATAACAAAATTGTCTTAACTATAGAAATCCACCACTCCGTAAGTCCCCATCCTCTGAACAGCTCTTTGATCCAGTCTTCAGATTCTTGCTTCACTTGTCCGATCATACTGTTCATACTTCAAAGGGCAGCATGGATGTTTGGAGCTTTCGAGGTCAGGTTTAGGCAACAAAGTCCTTCAAATTCCTGGCATTCATGTCCATGAAGTAACAAGAGGTAATCTATAGCAGCACGGTTCTGGAGAGTGGCCTGTCTGGTAATTTCCTTGTCTTCTAGGAGAGAGCTGATGGCGGTGGACGTTAATTTGCCTGTTTGACTACTCAGCACTCAGGTGGCCCAATTCACCTAGAGCTTTGGCTGCTGCACCCACGGAAGGAACAGGACACAGCAACTCTTTTTGACTTGGCTCAATGAAAAATTTCTGAATTACAATTTGGATCCAATTGGTCAGCACTCCTCTTTGAATTTTGTTTGCCGATATGTTTTTGGTGAGTCCATTCACCAATTAGAGTTTGGTTGGGTGTCAAACGGACAACCGCCCTATGGTACACGGCCCTCCTAAAGCCGAGATGGATTCCTGCCCATGCCCAATCCCCACAAATCAAGAACAATCCCTTAGGGAGGCTTCTGGGTCTTGAGTGAGATGGGTTTTCTGCCTCAATGTGGCTTATATGATGACACCATCTTTTTGCAGAAAACTCCCCATGATATTGTTTTATATTGTGGTACTGGCTGATGTTAGGAGGTTTTGGGTAGACAGAAAATGTATGCAGTATAATGCAGGGAGGAACCCAATAATTCTAATTCTTGGGGTTCCTAATATACCTTGGGCAAAAGTGGCATCCACTCCTCTAAGGGGTTCACAGTCACTTCAGCTTTCTGCTGTTGACCTTTGTATGGTCGGAAGGCGTCTGACTCTGGGGTTTCATTGGACCTATGCGTGTCTAAACCTGCTGGAAATTCTCCAGCCTGTAATGGAATTCCTACCAGACAGGTGGACATAGGATTCTCTGCTGAAGCAGTAGACAAACATATGTTTTCCTGCTGAAGTGTCTGTGCCAGGGTCACCCAGATGTTTTGACGTGGCTGAGGGACGATCTATGCAGCTGCCAGACTGTTCAGCATTAACAAGATGACAACTTGTATGGGGTTCATCACAGGCTTGAGTGTGAGGTAGGTTTTCTCTAAAAAGAAAAACATACATTTTAAAACATGTTAAAAGTTTCTGGTTCTGTCGAAGAGTCCACATCTAGAAGGATTCCTTTTCTTCCATCCGACAGCATCTTCTTTTGGAGGCATCAGCTACTTGCCTCTCATGCCTTCTGCTGGAGCTGGATTTTTAGGGACAAAAGGTTTCACCCACTTCTGGGGAATCCACCGAGGGCCTGACGGAGTGGCCACGCATGCATAGCCACGTCCCAGGTCACAAGCTCATAGGGGACCTTGGTTTCCCAAGTTTCTGGATCCCTAATCAGACCGGTGGACCTGAGACAATTTGAACTGATTGCCACTGTTAAAGTGACGTACCACGGTGGACTCATGTTTTCAAATGAACAATTCAGAAAATTAATAGTAAACATGGCTTTACAGAGCTCTCATGTGGAGACATCCACGCAGTGTACTACTCTGTTTAGCCAGAACCTGTTTGAGCGTCTGATGTGCTCTTCAACCACAGCTTGACCTGTGGGGGAGGAGGGATGCCAGTTTTATGTTCCACTCCCCACTGCTGGACAAATTCCAGAACTCCTTGGACGCGTGCGCTGGCCATTATCAGTTTTGATTCTTTTGGAATCCCCAACACGAAAAAGCTTGCACTAGGTGTTTTTTAGCATGGTCAGTCTTTTCTCCAGCATGGGCAGAGGCATACACTGCGCCTGAATGTGTGTCAATGCTCACATGAACATATTTGAGGTGTCCAAATCCAGGAATGTGTGTGATGTCTGTCTGCCATACCTCACAACTGCCAAGGCCCCGGGGGTTAACTCCCATACCATCGATGGCATTGCTTGGACCTGGCAGTTAGGACAGGTGGCCACAATGGTCGAGCCTGACTCCTTGTTAGCTGGAACTGATCGATCAGGCCTGCACATTCTGATGGTATTGTTGGTGACTCATCTTTGCCTGTTGAAGATATCAGGGAGACATGCTTTTTCAACTGGTGCAGCAGGGATCTGCCTGACGGTTCCCTCTGCAATTTCACCTGGCAAATCAGTGTGTGATTACATGCATCACATAGAATGGTGTTCTCGTGGGAAATTAAATAAATTAGCTTTGAAAGCAACCTGAAGAGATGTTCATTGTCAATTTCTTTGAGCACAGCCTGCCAGCCCTGGACACTACCCTCGCCACGTAAGAAGAGTCGTTACCAAATTTATTGGTTCCGAGAACTTCTCAAAGGCTCTTACCACAGCAGCTAGTTCAGCCACTTGGGGGGATCCTCCACAAACTCAACATCAGCTTCCCAATGCTGAGTCTGAGGATTTCTCCAAGTCATCACCGACTTGTGGGAAGCCCCGGATGCGTCTGTGAACACCGTGAGAGCCTTGAGTGGTCTCCATGTTCTCAGAGGAATGAGGTGGAATTCCTCATTGAGCAACTTGTGAGATGGGGCATGGACTGATATTTGTCCCCTGTAGCTGTCCAGAGATAACTGGAGACTGGCATTGCTCTGGAGCAAATGCTCAAACATCTCTTTGGTCAATCTCTTGGGAAGTTCCTTCCCTCCTCAGAAAGTTTGACTGGAAGGTGAATGCATGTAAAATCACAGCCAGCCAGTTCACACAATCTCACCCTTGCCTTCCGAATCAGTTGAGCTATCAACTCTTGTGGCTCAGTGATGGTCTTGGATCTTTGTGAGAGAGGAAGACCCACTCTATGATCAAGAGTGAATCTCTCTGCCCTCGATCCATTGAAAAATCAAACCATGCAAATGTGGCAGTTTTCCTAGAACAATGAATTGGAAAGTATGTTTGGCTCACATCGATAGCCTGCCTCTCTGATAAGGCCTTCTGTACTTTCAATGCTGTCTTTGCCTCTGGGTCAGTTCCCTGGGAGAAACAGCTCCCTCTCCCCCTTCAATAAATTGAAGAGAGGGTCTAAATCCTCATTTGTGAGGCCTAGCCAAGGTCTTACCCAATTCAAGACCAACAAAGAATGCGATCTGCTAAGGTTTGGATTACACTCATTTCCAATTTCTGCGGAACAATGGTCCTTGCAGTTATTTTAGACCCAGGTACCTCCAAGGTGCATCCTTTGAACTTGTCTCCTGCAATTGAATCCACAGAGGTTAAAACCTTAACCACTAGGTCAAGCGGTGTGGAGTATAGTGTTATTGGGGAGCACACAGGATTAGGTCATCCATGTAGTGAAGATATAGCATCCTTTCTCTCTGCAGTACTGATGACATAATGAGGCTACGTACTGTTGGCATATGAATGGACTGGATTTAAGGCCTTGCGGCAGGACTTTCCAGTGATATCTCTTCATTGGGGCTTCTCGATTAATGGTAGGAACCGAGAATGCAAACCGTGGGGCGTCTTCTGGTTGCAAAGGAATTTGAAAGAAACAGTCTTTGATATCTAGAACAGCCAATTGCCAATCTTGAGGGAGCATTGTTGGAGAAGGCATCCCTGGTTGGAGTGGTCCCATGTCCTCTATAATTTTATTTACTTCTCGGAGGTCATGGAGCAACCTCCACTTGTCCTTCCCCGGTTTCTTTATTACAAAGACCAGGAAATTCCAAGGGCTTGTTGTCTCTTCTAGGTGGCCTTGAGCCACCTGCTCTCCACGAGCTCCTCAAGCGCCTTGAGCTTCTCTTTACTCAATGGCCACTGTGCTACCCATCTTGGGTATTATCCAACCACTTTAGTTTGTGGGTAGGGCTCCACAGTGGCTATTTTCAAAAATCCTGGGGTGTTCTTAGGAATGACCAATTGGACTCCCCACTGTGACATGGTGTCTCTCCCCCATAAGGGAGCCTTATATTCAGCAATGAATGGATGGACATTTGCCAATTTCCCATCAGGTCCCTCACTTTGTACTATGTTTTTTGAGATTTTTGCCATTGTGAGTCCTCCTATGCCCTGAAGTTTTCCCGCCACGGGTTGCAACTCCCAATGTGATGGCCACATGCTCGCCGGTATAACGGTGCAATCAATTGCACCTGAGTCAAGCACCCCCTCCACATGGAGGCGGTCTGACCCATGGGCTAAGTTACATGCCAGCGAAGGTTTGTTCTCCCCTACCACCTCTGCCCAGTAGACTTCCGCAGACTTTCCATCCGCTAGGATCTCTGCCGGAACAGGAATGGCCTGGGCAAGAACTTGCCCCTCTTCCAGGTAGAATGGTGGGTGCATGCAGCGTGCCAACAGCATGAGGCCTGTTATCTTTCCCTTTATGGTCATGGGAGCTACTTCAATCTCCAATGGTGTGTGTGCTGTGTTCCAGTAACAAAATACTCACTGTTTGGTTCTATGAGGTTAACTTTAAGATCCTGTGAATTGTTTTGCAGGTCCACTGTAATTACTGTCCAGTCAGTAAATCTGAAATGAAAACCTTTGGTAGTCACGAGCCTATATCGGCCTCGCAGCTGCCATACCTTGTTAGTTGAACATTTGACATTTTTATTTTTCTGTACCCCTATAAGAGACTGTCCAAAGGAACCCTCACTTTGCCTCACAATCATCTCCAAAGAAACCCCAAGAACACAGAAAGCGGAACCCTGAAGGGACGGGCGGGCTCTGAAACCCCAAGGAACACAGACTGGCCTGGCTGAGGTGGGATGTCTGCCAAGTGCTGTCCACAGGTGTTTGCCAGAATGAACCTGAACAATGGAGACTGCCACGGTAGACTTCACCTGCTACAGAACTGCTTGTGAAGAAATATTAGACACTAAAAATTATTTAAATTTTTGTGTTTGCAATTTTATTAAAATTATAGGTTGTGATTTTTTTTCTTTTGTTTAGCTCCAGTTACTTTTTATCACCTTTCACAATTTAATTATACACTGATTCATAAGCTACGGCCTACTGCCAGAAATATGAACTTTACTCTGGTGAAACAATTGTTACTTCACCAGGATTTAATAGAAATTTAAAGAAAAGATCAAAAAGATGGACAGAAAATTTTGGTAACTGGTCATCACAAAGTAAAAGAATTTTTATTTTTGATTTTAGTTTTGATTGGCTTTGTTTTATTGGCAATTTTTTAATTAATTGGAGATTAACTTTAGTTATGAAACACAAAAGCAAGAGTGACCCTGTGGGGCCTTGTTGAACCAAGGGGCCATTGTGCCACTGCGGAACCAAGGAGAGCCTTGGGAGACCCTGGGGCCCAATGGAATCCAGGGGCCATTGTTCCATTGCAAGGACTCTTGGAACTGAGGGAACAATTGTGACCCTGGGGTGCTCCATGGAACCAAGGGTCCCTGGTGACACTGCAGGATCTTGTGTGACCAGGGCTCCATGGTGACCCTGCAGCACCAAGGAATTCATGGTGACCCTCTGAGGCCTCATGGAACCAAGAGGCCACTGTGACACTGCAGGGCCTTGTGGAACCCTGCAGAGCATTGGGACAGAGCAGGACCTGGTGTCATGAGGGGGCCATTGTGACACTGCAGGGCTCCATTAAACCAAGGGGCCAGGATTGCTCCTCAGGAACTCCTGGAATGAAGGAAACATGTTTGACAACTTTGTGGTGCCCCTTGGGAGCAAGAAGCCATTGTGACTCTGTGGAAGCAAGGGGACCATTGCTGCACTGCCAGACCTCATGGAACCAAGGATCCATTGTGACACTGCAGGACCTTGGAGGACCAAGGCACCATTGTGACACTGTGAGGCCAAAGGATCCAAGGGACTTTGTGACAGCAAGGGGTCCCATGAAAGCAAAGGGACAGTGTGACACTGGGAGGCCTCATGGAAGCATGGAGACTACTGTGACACTCTAGAGCCTCCTAAAACTGTGGTGACAACAAGTTGGGTGTGAGTGTTTATCTGCTGGAGGAAGGAGGGCTCTGCACAGGGCTCTGGACAGGATGGATCCAGAGCCCAAATCCAACAACGTCAGGTTTAACAAGGCCAAGTGCTGCGTGCTGCACTTCGGCCACAACAACCCCTGCAGCACTACAGGCTGGGGACAGAGTGGCTGGACAGCAGCCAGGCAGAAAGGGACCTGCAGGGACTGATGGACAGCAGGCTGGACACGAGGCAGCAGTGTGCCCAGGTGGCCAAGAAGGCCAAGGGTTTCTGGCCTGGATCAGGAACAGTGTGGCCAGCAGGAGGAGAGCAGTGATTCTTCCCCTGTGCTCAGCACTGCTTGGGCAGAACCTCGAGTGCTGTGTCCTGTTCTGGGCCCCAGTTTAGGAAGGACATGGAAGGGCTGGAACATTTCCAGAGAAGGGCAACAAGGCTGGTGAGAGGTCTCGAGCACAAGTCCTGTGAGGAGCAGCTGAGGGAGCTGGGGTTGTTTATCCTGAAGAAGAGGAGGCTCAGGGAAGACAAGGCAGTGTCATGGAACAGGTTGGACTTGATGATGTCCAAGGTCTTTTCCAACCTTGCTGATTCCAGGATTCTCTGAAACCACCCTTGCAGCAGTTGCAGGATGAGCCCTGGGCATCCTCTTCAGAAGCTCCAGCAGCCCAAGTCCCTCAGCTTCTCCTCACAGCCCCCAAGCCCATCCTGTCAGTCCTGCAGAGCCTCTGCAGCTCCTCCTCATTGCCCACAACAGGGAGCCCCACAGCCAGACACACCAGCCCAGATGGGCCCCCCTGGCCTGTGGTGCCTCTGGCAAGGGAGCAGCACGAGGCAGTGCAGGAGCCTGCAGACAATTCCTGAAGCACTTGGAGGATGATCCTGCTCACCAAGGGACGTTCCCATGGTGCGACCTCAGGAACTGAAATGGGCAATGGGGTCAGAGAGGAAAGGGTAACCAGGGATGGGCTGTTTGTAGGGGAGGGAAGAGGGGTGGGCAAGAGGAAGTAATATTGTACAGGGAAGAGAAAGGAAAACCAAGGGGAAGCAAAGGAAATGCTCAGGGCAGTGTGGGGGTGGCTGCCAAGCAGCCCTGGCTCTGAGCAACAACGTCTGCAGTGGCACAGGAAACTCCCAGCGGATGGGAACAAACTTTCTGTGTCACTTCAGAGGCCACCACAAACCTGAGTGGTTTCCCTGCTGTCCCCCAGCCCTTGCTGGCCCCAGGGGCTGATGGCATTTGTGCTCCCTCAGCTTCATCTCCCCACACCAACACCATGGGGGTGCTGACGCCTGCTCTGGGCAGTGCAAACAGGGGCTCCTGAGGCAGTGCTTCCGTGTCTGTGCCTGCAAGGATCCGGCACTTGTGTGAGCTGGGGGAGAGGCCAGGGCTGCAGGGCTGCAGAGGGGGGATGTTGTTGGCAGGTGCATGAGGACGCTGTGGGACGATGCCCTGGGATGTCCAGCACAGTGGGGATGGATCAGCCCCTGCTCTGCTGCTCCTTCCCCTTGTCTCCCCCAGGCACCTTGCAGAGCCCCAGCCATGCTGTTTGCCCTCAGCCTGCCCACGGCCAGCCTGGGGCTGCTCCCGGGGCTTTTCTGTGCTCAGCATTGGCCTGGGCAAAGTGTTCTGGAGAGAGCCTGGGCAAGGAGCCTGCAGCCCCCAGGCCCTGGCCTGAGGCGTCAGCGCTGCCCCAGCAGTGCCCATGGCCTGTCCCTGCTGCAGCCCCGGCACTGCCACCCCCAGCACTGTGCCCGGCCCCGAGAGCACTCAGGCCCTACAGCAACACCAGGGCCAGCAGGGCAGTGGGGCAGGGCCACGGCAGCGGCACTGGCAACACCAAGGGCTGCTGCTGCTGCTGGGCACAGCTGCTGTGCCAGCACTGATCTGCCCCCAGCTCTGCACACAGACATTGCTGCTGCAGCTGCAGAGAAGGGAACCAAAGGGGGATCTCTCAGCAGAAAACTTGGCTGGGGGATCCTTAATTTTGATTAAAAGCAGCAAGAGCACAGCCCATCATTGACACAGTCTGTGGGCACAGGGGACGTAAAGTGAACAGAATAAGAAATGGCACAAACAATGACATTTATTTGAAAACAAGATTTTAAAAAATGAAAAAACAAAGAACCTCCAAATTAACGAACATGAAGTATCAAACATGGCTTTTATTATAGGTGATTTGCAGAAAATAAAAAGCAGTTTAATGTTCCTGAAACCATCCAGTCATCAGTCTCCACACTGCAGCCTTGAGCTCCTGGTTCCTCAGGCTGTAGATGAGGGGGTTCAGGGCTGGAGTCACCTCCGAGTACAGAACTGACAGGGCCAGATCCAGGGATGGGGACGAGATGGAGGGGGGCTTCAGGTAGGCAATAGCAAACATCCAGCTGCCAAACAAAGAGACCACAGCCAGGTGAGGAGGCAGGTAAAAGGCTTTGGTGCCGCCGCTCAGAGGGATCCTCATCACGACCCCGAAGGAGTTGCCATAGAGAGACATGAATCACAAAACAGCAAATGCAAACAGACACTAACAGTAAGAAACCCGTTCCCAGAGGTAGTTGAGTGTGACAGGAGAGCTTGAGGATGTTGGGATTCACAGAAGAACTGGCCCAGGGCAATTGCATGGCACAGGGGCATGGGGGGGGCGGGGGGGGAAAATGTATTGGCCGTGTTCATGAGAGCATTGAGAAAGGCACTGTGGCCAGGCAGCTGCTGCCAGTGGCACAAAGCTTGCTGCCCGGAGGGTCTCATAAGTCAGGGGGTTTGCAGACTGGACACTCGGTCATAGCAACATTACGGTCATGGAGGGAAAACTCCTGCTCCAATGAAGGAGGAAAAGAACAAGAGCTGTGCAGCACATCCTGAGAGGAGATGTGTGGTGTCCCAGAGGAATTGTGCAATGCTTTGGACAGTGGGCCGATGCAGCCCAGGCGTGAGGGCAAGGTTGAAGCAGAAGAAGAACATGGGCCTGGCAGAGGGCCGCAGGCTACGGCGCGATGAACGGGGGCAGGCCTTGCCCAGGAGGGCCCCAGGGAGATGCCCAGGAAGAGGCAGAAGTGCACTGAGCTCAGCTGCCGCGTGTCTGCTCATGGCGCCAGGAGGAAGTGGCTGATGGAGCTGCCTGTTGGACATTTGTGGGCTGGAATTGGGGTACTATGAGAAAAAGACAAAAGAAGTTAAGGCAGTTAGAGAGGCACTTGTACCCAACCACAAACAG